>CM043316.1:60992605-61040072 GCA_023736055.1 Quercus glauca
CAAGAGCAGCCCCCCCCAACGAGATAATGAGCGCCCCAAGCCAGCTATAGGGGACATAAGAATGATCATAGGGGGCACAACAACTGCAGGGTGTCCAAAAAGGCCCGAAAGACATACCTCAGGATGGTTCACAACGTCCAGCTGACGGGCGCTGTACCAAAGATAGCACGGATAGAGAGCCCTATCATAGGATTCTCAGAAGAGGATGCTCGGTGCCTTCACGACCCTAATGACGACGCACTTGTCGTCACCTTACAAGTGGGAGACTTCAACATGCACCGGGTGCTGATTGACAATGGTAGCTAGGCAAACATCCTATATTACCCAACGTTCCAGCAGATGAGGATTGATAGAGAACAATTAATACCAACAAACACCCTGCTGGTTGGTTTTGGTGGCACAAGAGTATTCCCATTGGGCGCAGTCGTGCTTTCGGTAACAGTAGGTGATTATCCTCAGCAGATCACTAAGGATGTGACATTCCTTATGGTCGACTACTCGTCAGCCTACAATGCTATCCTCGGACAACCCACCCTTAACTCGTGGAAGGCAATAACGTTAACATACCACCTAATGTTCAAGTTTCCTACAGAGTACGGGGTTGGAGAGCTGCGAGGAAATCAGGTGGCTGCACATGAATGCTACATTGCCATGCTGGAGATGGAAGATCACCAGCAGACTATGTGCATAGAAGGACAACGGACCATGGTGGAACCGATTGAAGAACTAGAAGAAATAACCCTTGATGAATCAAGACCTGAACGGACGACTAGAGTGGGTACATTGGCTAGCCAGCCAATACGTCAAGCCCTCGCAGCATTCCTTAGGATGAATCAAGACGTGTTCGCATGGAGCCACGAGGACATACCCGGTATCGATCCATCAGTCATAGTTCACAGGTTGAATGTGAACCCCGCATTCTCGCCCGTCCGATAGAAAAAGCGAGTGTTTGCTTAGAAGCGAGACAAAGAGATAGTAGAAGAAGTTAGGAAGTTACTGGAGGTAGATTTCATTAGGGAAGTATATTACCCTGACTGGTTAGCAAACGTAGTCATAGTCAAGAAGGTCAATAGGAAGTGGCAGATGTGTATCGATTTCACGGACCTCAACAAGGCATACCCGAAGGATAACTACCCACTCCCTCGGATAGATACCCTGGTAGATTCGACGGCAAGACACCAACTCTTGAGCTTCATGGATGCCTTTTCGGGTTACAATCAAATTAAGATGGAAGAGACTGATCAAGAGAAAAATTCCTTTGTGACCAGTTAAGGACTCTTTTGCTACAAGATGATGCCAATTGGGCTCAAAAATACAGGGCAACGTACCAGAAACTGATGAATAAAATGTTCACACACCAGATAGGGAGGAACGTTCAAGTTTACGTTGATGACATGTTAGTAAAGAGCCTACGTGAAGGTGATCATCTAGACGACCTCCGGGAGACATTTGACACACTTCGATCATATAACATGAAGCTGAATCCAAACAAGTGTGCATTTGGAGTGACGGTGGGGAAATTCTTGGGCTTCATGGTATCCCAAAGAGGTATAGAGGTTAATCCGAAGAAGATACAGCCCATAATGGAGTTAGAACCACCGAAGACGGTCAAGGAGGTGCAAAGCTTGAATGGCAAAATTGCGGCCCTGAATAGGTTTGTCTCGAAAGTGACGGACAAATGTCTACCATTCTTCCGCACATTGAGAAAATCATTCAAGTGGACGAAAGAATGCCAGAAGGCCTTTGAAGATTTGAAGAAATACCTTTCATTTCCGCCATTGCTCAGCCCATCCAAATCGGGGGAAGAACTCTACCTCTACTTAGCAATTTCATAAGCAGCGGTCAATGCAGCCTTAGTGAGAGAATAAGACAGATCTCAAAAGTCCGTCTACTTTATAAGCTGGGCATTCCGAGGAGTGGAAGAGAGGTACCCCCTAATGGAGAAATTGGCTTTCGCACTGGTGACTGCGGCACGAAAGCTCAAACCGTACTTTCAGGCACATACCATCATAGTCCTGACGGATCAGCCCCTGAGAAGAGCCATGAGTAATCCTGAAGCTATAGGACGGATGGCTCTATGGGCAGTAGAGCTGAGCGAATTTGACATCCAGTACCATCCGCGAACTGCGATAAAAGGATAGGCTGTGGCTGACTTCATCGCCAAATTTACTCAATCGGAAGAAACGAGGGCAGAAATAGTTGCACAATGGAGCATCCACACAAACGGATCTTCCAATAGACAAGCAGGAGGGGCCGGCGTGGTAATCCAAACCCCAAAGGGGGATAAAATTGAGTGCATGATCCGACTAGACTTCACCACAACCAACAACAAGACCGAGTATAAAGCATTAGTAGCGGAGCTAGATCTCGCAAATGCAGCAGGTGCTGAAAATGTGGTCGTGCACTGCGACTCCTAGGTGGTGATAAGTCAGATTAATGGTGGCTACGAATGCAAGAATGAAAGGATGAAGAGGTACCTCAAGGTGGTGAAGAACCGAATCAGCAGCCTCGAAGTTAGATTCGTTCAAATCCCAAGGGAGGACAACGGATGTGCCGACTGTCTAGCAAAAGCTGCCTCAGCAGAATTTATGCTTGTCCCCGAACAGGTATTATCATTTGTTCAAGTCTCCTCACTTATTAATGACGGAACGAATGTGCAGGAAGTAGATTCAGAGAGCAATTGGACTACGCCATTAATATCCTACCTGAAGGCTAGCGTGTTACCAGACGGGAAAGATGTTGCTAGGAAGTTGAAAGTCCAAGCCCCACGATTTGTGCTGATAAAAGATATCTTATACAAGAGAAATCACTCGAGAGCACGATCATTAATGCACAAGTTAATCCAAGCGGGATACTATTGGCCTATAATGCTGAAGGACGCACAAGCCTATATCAAGACCTGCGACAAGTGCCAAAGGTTCAATAACTTTATCAAGCAACCGTTCGAAGAGCTGACCCCCATGACGGCTCCCTGACCATTCGCTCAATGGGGACTAGATATCATGAGCCCTTTCCCGACAACAATAAGGCAGCTGAAGTTTCTTGTAGTTGGCATCGACTATTTCACCAAGTGGGTGGAGGCAGAAGCCCTAGCTACTATCACAGAGAAGAACATTCGAAGTTTTGTTTGGAGAAATATCATCTGCAGGTACGGCATGCCCAAAGTGCTTGTCTCCAACAACGGAAAACAATTTGACAATAGAGCCTTTAGGGACTTCTGTTTGGAGCTAGGTATTCAGAATCATTACTCATCGCTAGCACATCCACAGGTCAATGGGCAAGTTGAAGTCACGAACCGTTCCTTGCTCAAAATAATCAAGACCCGGCTTGAGGGGGCAAAGGTTATCTGGCCGGACGAGCTACCAAGTCTTCTGTAGGCATACAAGACTACAGTAAGAACACCAACTGGAGAAACACCGTTTCGACTAGTGTACGGAAGTGACGCTGTCATCCCAGCAGAAGTAGGGCTCATAAGCTATCGGGTACAAAACTACGACGAAGGTAAAAATGAAGGAGCCATGCGCCTTCAGCTCGACTTGCTGGATGAACTCCAGACGACAGCAGAGCAAAGATTGGCGCGGTATCAGAATCTCATGGCTAAATACTACAACTCCAATGTCAGGCATAGAGACTTTCGGGTTGGAGATCTTGTACTTCGAAAGGTAATGGGCACTACTAGAGATCCTTTGTAGGGAAAGCTCGGCCCCAACTAGGAAGGACCCTACAGGATCACAGCATGGCAGAGGAAGGGAACCTACCACCTCAAGACTCTAGACGGGCAAAAACTGCAGCACCTTTGGAACATGGAGCACTTACGAAAATACAACCAGTAGAAGATCATCGACGCTCCCCAATTTCCTAGTTTATTTAGTCTTAAATTTCCGAGTTAATTTAATTACTAGTTTACTTGGACAATTTTTGCTACAATAAGTATCTTTTTAAGCCCATGGGGGTAGGTACTCTTCTTTGCTACAATAAGTATCTTTTTAAGCCCATGGGGGCAGGTACTTTTTCTACAAACACATTTTTTAATTAATAAGAGGAATATTCAGACACAACTATGCTTTCTACTGAAATTCTATTAAAGTCCACAAAGTAGACGGATCATTACTCAAGTCCACTAGTGGACGGATCATCCTAAGAGGGTGAAATTCTACAAAGTAGACGGATCGTTACTCAAGTCCGCAAGTGGATGGATCATCCTAAGAGGGTGAAATTCTATTGAATCCACAAAGTGGACGGATCATCCTAAGAGGGTGAAATTCTATTGAGTCCACAAATGGACGGATCATCCAAAAAGGGTGAAATTTTGTTAAAGCCACAAAGTGGACGAACCATCCTAAGAGGACAAATTTCACTCAAGTCCACAAGTGGACGGATCATCCCAAGAGGATGAAATTCTATTCAAGTCTGCAAATGGACGGATCATCCTAAAAGGATGAAATTCTATTAAGCCATAAAGTGGACGGACCTCCCCAAGAGAATGAAAATTGTTATCAAGTCCATAAAATGGACGGATCTCACCAAGAGGGTAAAAATTCTTATCAGGTCCACTACATGGACGGATATAGAACACTTATCAAAAAACATGGACGGATATAGATTCCTGACCGTGAAATGGATGGATCGCCCTAAAAGGGTGAAGATTCTAAAAGCCAATAAGTGGACGGATGCACGGTAAAATTCATAAAGTGGACGGATATAGACCACAGTCCATAAAATACACCAAATCATCCAAAGATAGTGAAAACTAGTCCAATAAATGGACGGATATTATCCAAATCCAATAAAGTGGACGGATATATTAGAACGACATGACGGCTTTAACCAAGGCTCGTTAAAAAATATAATAATAAAATAAAATTATTATTATCCACAAAGACAAATTGACAAAGCATTATAATAGTAGATGGATTAAACCAAAAATATGTTTACACATATTATCCACGATGGATAAAAATTGTTCTCCAAAAAGCTTAAAATAATAATAATACTAAAAAATAAAAATTAATTAACTATTCTGTAGCAGGGGTCACATCCTTCTCCTCAGTATGACGGGCCTGACCATCCTTTGGTTCACTTTGACTTTTAACGTTAGTCTGGTCAACAGGGGCATCATTGACGGGGGCATGCTCGCCAAAAAGCTCTTCCGTGTCTTCAGATTGAGCAGGTTGGACGGATGTTTGCTCCTGAGCATTGATGTTGACGGTGGACAAATCCAACTCTGGGTATAAAGCCTTCACTTGACAGATGGCCTCATCAAAATCGTCTCCATACGAGATTCCAAGCTCGGACAAAAGGGCATCGGAGTCACGTTACTCTCGCACTGCAACTTCCTTCGCTAGACGAATCTCTTTTTCTTTATCTTCCAAAACCTTTTTCAGTTCCTCCGTCAGCTTGTAGTACTCGTCCCTAGCTCCCTCTGCCATTTTGAGCTTCTTTTCCTAGACCACCTTCCAGGCCTTCAATTCGATTAGCTCATCCTTCGTTAACTTCACTTTATCACGTAAGTGGCCCAACGTCGTCTCATGATTAAGACACCGTCCCATTAAGCCCTTCATCATTACCATGGCTTGAAAATGGGAATGAATTAATTCTAAGCAAAGAAGTATAGACGGATGAAAAGTGGCCGAACAATATTACCTGTGCAATACTGAACAAGCCCGTCTCTCCCATCGCCTTCATCGAATGGTTACATAGGTCCTCATAATCCTCAGATGATATGACGGACGAAATCTTCTCCAAGACGTGTTTGGAGTCCTCTCAGAGTAAGATGGTGGGCTTTTTCAGATTAGTGGACAGAGCCTTCATGAGGCCTTTGCCAGCCCTATGCTTGGTTGGGGTGACTGTTTTTGCGCCCTCAGCCATTAGCCCTACAACGGGCTCCAAAGGGATCTTGGGTTTCTTTGGAGGACGGTCCCCTTTGAACGGCTGTTTTCTTTTTACAGACGGGTTGCTTGAGCCCATCTCCTTGGGATCAACCTTGCCAATCTCCCTGTTCTTTGCAACCTGTTGCTTGATCATTGCCCTCTTCTTGGCGTCGTCCATTTCTGTATAGGTGGATGGATGAAGTTAGTTACTGTGATAAAAGTAAAATTCAAAAAGAATGAGGCCGACGAACTCATGTTGGCGAATTCTAGCTTCGTATTTTGTGGCTACTGGCATTGGTTCAGGACCGTCACAATACCAATTGATGGTATCAAGTGTGACTAGCTTGGCCCAAGTCCTTTCCTCCGGCTTTGTCTTGTTGAAAATTCTCTTAAGGAAGTTAAACTCCTCAAGATCAACTTGTGGATGCCGTCGAACTACAAAGAAGAAGATTGTTAATAGTTGAAGAAATTATAATGAACTGAACGGATATGTTAAGGGTTCACACTAAGATGGGTGCCTACCAGACGGATGCAATACGCCCCAAGTCGTGTCGACGGTCATGTTTTCCATGTCCCCTGGACGACACATCCACTCGTTACCCTCTAAAAAGAAGTAACGGCTCTTCCAATCCCTATTGGAGTCTGGAGGTTCAAATATAACCTTCAACACTGAACTCCTAGGCACAAAACTATACATCCCCCTCGATTTGTCTATTTCGTCTAGACGGTAGCAGTGAAGGAATTCCTGCACCGTCAGCCTCCTAGCACCCTCAGCCTTTTAGCTCACAGTGAAGGGAGCTTAGTGGAAACCTAAGTCTTGCCTTCAACATCTGTTCATATATCCCGACACCTTCTACCCCTTCATAGTACCATTTCTCTAACTTGTAGGGTGGACGGATAGAGATGTTATCTAGAATTTGGTAATTTGCTCTAAGAATGTTGAAGTGTTTCTCCTTGATGGTGGAGGTAAAAGCATTCACTGTCCACTCTGGTAGCATGATGAACTCCCTTGGTCCATCAGCTCCTACGACGGGTCCTATTGGTTGTTCCTCGCCGTCATCGGAACCTTTCTCTGGTTCAACTACCTCCATATCCTCATTTGTTGAGGACAGGGAAGAGGTGGACGGACTCCTCTCTTCGCTGGGACTCTCTTGGTCTTTATGACCCGACGGGTATACTTCCTCGTAATCCGCTCCGTCATGGACAACTGACTGATTACTTGACGCACTAGACATTGCCTACAAATGACAACAAAACCTAAGACTCTGACAGGGCTAAGAATGGATGATGGGGTAGAAAGTTTAGGAAAATAAAAAATGTATCTAAAGGAAAAAAAACGAGAAAAAGAGTACTTACCAATTAGTGAGTGAACAGACAAAAGGCGTTGATGACAGATACAAACAATTGAACAAAGTAGCTTCTGACAAGGATGACGAAATGCGCTCTGACAAGTGTGTTTCAGCAAAAAGTAGAGAAATGAGAAATGAAGGTTGTGATATTTATAGAGGAAGTGCACGGAAGACGAAGCGACGCCTCGATCCAAGATATCACTCAATGGAAGAACGACATGTGTCATACATCATAAATTTCATCCAGATGACTTGTCAAGGTTGGACACAGTTCGTAGGTAGCGTGTTGAAGCCATTGACCCACAGGCCTTTGAACCGTCACCCCTATGAACCATGAACCGTCACCCCACAGGTCCTTCTACTAAAATATGACAGACCCATGGGGTAAGGGGGCAACTGAAGAGGTAAAAATCTAGGTTGACGGATCTCTATTAGATGGGCCTAACGGTTTCACATCTGTGGGCCGATAGAGGACGGGCCTAACGCCCACACGGTTTGTTATGAACGGATCCTACATAGACGGATGCAAGAGAGACAGATCAAACACCAACGTGGCAGCCAGAAACCCTAGATAGGAAATACTTGCGGCACAAACTTAGCCACCATGGAATTCCAAAGTGATTAGAACCCTAGCGCAAGGAGGATTCTAGAAGATCTTCTCTATACTATAAAAGCCCCAATACCCTCATAAATCAAGATACGTATAATTTTCCCCTCTCTAGCACTCTAGAGTTGTGAGAAGTTCTAACTTGACCTTCGGAGGGTATTTGGCCGGCGCCACACCGGTGCTCTCTGTTAAGTTCTCTTTTTGTTGTGTAGGTGTTATTTCAAGCGTGCAAGTATCGTGTGGCTCATTGGTGATTTTTTCGGCATCATCAAGTTCCTTTTGCCAAAATTCAGTTTTGCAGCCAATGTTGTCTGCGGCATGTAAATAGTATCTACACGTACATATGTGTTATTGGGTATGCTGATTCACAAAATAAATAAATAAATGCAGCTTTAAAACTACTTGCTAATTTGCAGTGACTCCAACTTTAGAAATCCTATGAAGAATTTTTAGTTCGCCATGCTTACCTAGTGCATCCATCATAAAGTTGAAACTTTGGGAGGCTGTGGAAGCAACTATAGCAGCTAGTATTTAAATTTAACATGAGTTTTGGAGGATTGTATATGCACAACTCCACTTTCACTTGCTGCATTGATAACTTATTCTAACAGATTAAGATCCTTTTCATTTGTTTTAAAATGGAGAGGGTACATTCCATGGTGAAGATTTAGTTTCCACGCATCTAAGGTTGACATGGTAGTAAACGAAATGGCAACCGATTTTAAATTATGTGTCATTATATTCACTTCTATATTTGTGAACTACAAAGTCTTCATCAATAGACCATCTCTATTTTAAAATCATCTAACATGGTTTACTATCAATATAAGAGAAAACACCGGATTTAATGCAGCAAAATAAGAGGAATAGAAGTACTTGAATGATCAAACTAGATGCTTATGCTTGCAATAGAAAACTGTAAAATAAAATAAACTGCTGCAAGTTCATATCGTCTTCAGTGATTTAAGTAGGATTCAGTCAGATTCAGGTTCTCTGGTATGTCCTTATAACTTCTAAATGAAATATAAATATTAAGTCAATTAAAGATTCATTTGGTAAAAAGAGCTGGGCAATTGAAAATGGTAAGATACCACTTTTAATAAAAAAATTCTGAATCTCACTAAAAACATTGTTACAAGACACATACAAAAGCATCATTGTGACAATCCATTTATAAGTGATCCACATGGTGGCCGTTTGGATAGAGATTATCCTTGCGGCACGTTTTGAGTCTCGCGTTTTGGTTCTTTTTTTTTTTTTTTTCCAGCAGCTAATGTTGACTATGAGAGACAAAAAACACTGTGCATGAACAGTGCGTGCACTGTTCACGCATTGTTCATGTACTGTTCATGTAATAAAAAATATTAAAAATGGGTTCCACGGTACTATTCACATATTTAAAAATTATTTTGCTACAGTGTTTTCAGTTTTCAGTTTTCAGTTTTCAGTTTCAGCAACAATAAGCTCAATCCAAACGGACCCATGTTCCTTCCCAATGCAAACAGAAACTCTTTCGATAGCTCCACAATAAGGATGTAAAAGGAGATGGTAATTAATAGCCTCATTCCCATTTCATGTGTTACGGGCTAGCGTCTCTATCTGTGCTCTACATCCTAAATGCTTATCAGAAAAACACATCATTATCGAAGTTTTATCTGGAAAACTCTGTTATACCAAATTGAATGAAGAGTCATGTGGAAAAGATCATACTTCAAGGGCTTAGCATGCCAGAGAAAATGCTTTTGAACCTTCCTAACCCCAAGTTGCATCTGAAGATACTTCTCTTCCGGTATTGAAAGTAGTATGTCTTTCAAATTGGGAATGTCTTTCTCTGCAAGAATTAATGAGAATGCTCCCCAATCCAAAACCTCAAAAAATGATGGCACAAAGTTGTCAGATATAATCACAGGCACGCACTCATAAAAGATGGCTTCAACCATGCGGGGGCTGTTCACCTCATAACCCTTGGGGCAGATACAGTATTTGCTACTCTTCATGTGCTGGATGTAATTCATTTTGTTTGCAACACCAGGAGACATTGGACCAAATATCTTCATCTTGGGGTCTTTGTCCTTCCAGTACTTCAGCAAGATAGGACGCAAATACCCGTGCATATTCCCAGCATAGAAGGCTAGAATGTGCCTCTGAGATGGAGGTTTTCCTCCAAGATCCCTAAGAGGATTTCTGGCGGCTCGGACATAGGTTTCTGGAAGAGACACGTCCCTTCCTATTTTGAAGCCTGCTGTCACATCAGCATTGCAGAGGGCTTTTATGCAATGTTCCATGTGATGCCTTGTCTCGTATGGAGCCTATAAGAGTCCAATATTGAATCATATTAAATATACATGTGCAAACACAAACCAACACACAAACACCCATACTGTTTTTAGTTGATTTTAAATAGACTTAAAGTGGTGTGATATGAGCTACTTTAGTATACAGTATACACAATGGTTTCATAACTCGCTATATACATACTGTTTTGAAAAAAGTTCACCAGATCAGATCTCCACATTTTAATGATTAAAGCAAAGTGAATACTGTGATTTGGTATTGAATTGATACAATGTGATGAGAGACAGTTGACATGAAAAATGTCATCATCAAATTGTCAAACTTAGACCACTTTTATATTAACATTCAACTATCTTAGCACAATAGTGAAAGCAAGAGAAAGGAAAGTTAAACAGCAAGCATACCCAGTCATGACAGGCAACAAGAAAATGATCTGCTCCACCAGTTCTGTTCCAGTAAGGATATTTTGCTGCAATGTTCTCAGAGTAGTCTTTCAAATATTGCCATAGGTTTGTCCGGTTATGAGAGTTATGTACATAAAGGGAGTATTCCAGCATCCGCGAACTAAATGGCATATAAAACAGGTGAGCCTTTCGAGGGTCCTTCACAGCAAAATGCTTATTTCCCTCCATCAATTTCATAAACCATCCCTCAGAGGCATATAATCCTTTTAGTATTGGTTGGTGAAAGATGGGTTTGCTCCCATCCCTGTAGACATACACTTTGAGTGTGCGTTCCATGAGTTCGTAACTTCTGAAAAAGAAATCGAATGGAAGTTTGAAAATGAAACTCATTTTTCAAAAGACCACCATCAGTAGGCTTAACTTGTTTTCAAAAAGCTGGCTGCAAGATTTAGGCACAGATATAAAAAAGCTGTCAAAAATACAATTGCAGTTCAACATCTGTTAATGTCAAGAAGCCTGAACAGAATCAGCTGGACCCCCTTATTCCACTGTACTGAGTCTCTTTTATCAGATTTGGTTATTCATTTGGTGAAATTTGTATAACAATAAGTTTACCATGATTATGGCCACGGCATATATGACTGACTAGTATAGTTGTGTTTCTTTGGTGTTTTATCTCTTCTCTTTCTATATCTAAGCAATGTCCTAAAGTAATATTCATTACACATCATTCATGAAAGTAAAGCATGTACAAAGTGATGATAACCAAAACTTTTGCCAGAACCCATTTATGAAAATGGAAAATTACCTTTCAACCTTAAAATTTGTATCAATCCTATACAACTAAATTAGGCTTACTTTTTGAACATGGAAACATTTCGAAAGAGAGGAGCGTAAAGTTCTGGATCATTTATTGCAACAGGTGCATGCTCAATCTGTGACTTTGCAGCTACTATTTCCCGGTCACGTACAGAAGACCGTCGTGGTCTCTACAAAATCAATTAGAAGAAGTAAACGTTTCCTGCATAGAACTAAAGTTTTGGGTGAATAGTTTAATTAAAAATAACAAATATTCATTACCATTGAACGTGAAGAAGCTCGGTGCCTCACTAGTATGCGGTTCATCTCATATATTGATGTTATCAACTTTGGTGGCATTTTACACCTCAATTCCTTCTTTGCAGTACTATTCGTCATTACAGAATCATTTTTCAAAATTGCACCTTCACCCTGCCGAACAGCAGAACCAATTGAGGAGGTTGCATTTGATACCACGTTCTCTAGATAGGAGATGGTGATTGGTGAAGCTGTTACAGGAGGTGTCAATGGAAGAGACTGGATGATTGTATCTATTCCCTCATATTTTTCCGAAGCCAGACTTGTATTCACTTCTATATTTTTGCTCATGGAAACCCCATCATTTGGTTTCACAAACTGCTCTAGAGAAACACCATTTCTACTTTCATTTGCCTCATTCAGAACTGAAATATTTTCCTGTTTTTTAACACTATGCAACGCTAAACTCTCATTGTTATATACAAAAACCTCAGATGGAGAACCGCCATTTAAATTTCCATCCACAACACGTTCACGACCATCATATATGCCTTTCACTTCAGATGCAAAGCCGTTCGCTATATCAATGGCCTGGTGATTTACCCCACCACCATGCCCAATTTTTCCTCCAGCATCAGGATTATCCTCATTTTTCACCACCCCAACTAGCATCAAATCAGTACTAAACTCCGATGCATTAACCATTAATGGATAATGCACCATCAAAGACTTGGCAGCAGAATGTATATTCAGAAAGCTACTTTCACCACCTATCGGAACCTCATCATCCGGCAACAATGACCGAATAGCTTTCTCATATGGAAGCAGCAGGGACTGAAACAATAGATAAGTAAAAGCCAATACCACCACCATGAAAACCCATCTCTGCTTTCTATTGTGAACTAGCTTATGAAACTGAAATGAGTCCATCCCAGGCAATGCACGTGCACCCACAACCCAATTAAATATAGTTTGCTACTCATATAATTTTTTGCCAAAATTATTTCAATCTTCAATCTCCCTTTGTCCAATGCTGCTTAAGTTCCCAGAGCATTAAAATTCAGCCACAAAGCACAAATTATTTCAATCTACAATCTCCTTTTGTCTAATGCTGGTTAAGTTCCTAGAGCAGCCACAAAACACATAACCAAACACCCTTTCCCCACCCCAAAAAAAGAAAACCAAATTATGGGAATGTTAGACAGTTAATAGAGACAATAGAAAGAGCAAAATGGGAAAATTGACAAACTCAAAACCAAATTGAAGCAAATAGCTCATTAGCTCAAGCTCTAGCTACAGTTCAAGTTTAATCCAAAAAATTCAATGATAAAGCAGCAAAAAAAAAATTTTTTTTTGAACTCACCTACGCTGTAACAACTCTGCATGCACTCGACTGGAGAGTTAAGACTTACAAAGTTAAGTTCTCTCATATGCCAAACAGGAGAAAAAAAAAAAAAAAAGATTAAGCTTGAGAATTGCCTCTTGAAGTTAGAAGAGAAAAGAAAATTGAACCAATAAAGAAAGAAAGTAAGAAACAAATAGTCATAAAAGCTTTCTGACCGCCATTATTGATGGACGGCCAAAAGGATTGTCTGTCTCTCTCTTTTTTTTCCTATTACTCCTATTTATTTAGTTAGCAAATTTTTTTTTTTGTTTTATTTATTAATTTTTTGTTTTTAATTTCAAAAGAGTGCCAGTAACTCTGAGAGTGGGATTGACATTTCGCGCAGGATCACGTTTATTTTGTTTGGAAATACAAGACTTGACTGGAGCCCATCATATTAACGTTGGTTTGTTCAAATATTTTACGAAAAATTGTCATAATAGATAGTTAATTTTTCACAAAAAGTTCCCTAAATTGGTTTATTAATGTAAAATCTTATTAATATTACAATTTTCCTAGATAATTACTGTATATAAAAAAATATTTGTCAATATTTTTTACAAATTGATAAAATTTTACTAATTTTCATTTGAATCAACTATTAACGTAACTTTTTTAAACTCACGTCAACATGTCTCAAAATTTTTGTTTAAGTGTAAACCTTTTTATTTTCATAAAGACACAATTATTTTGTTTTGATTCTTTATGATAAATTGACAAAAAGTATATCAATTTGCATAATCAATTCTTATAACTTAATTAGCACCTCCCATATACAAAGTGTTCAAAGGATTAAAAGAAAGAATTCAAGTTGTGGGTTTAGTAGTGCTATAACTATTTTAAAAGAAAAAAAAAATCCAGTCTTGACCATTTCTCAATGATTGAAGTTAACTTGCACTATTTAATAACATTATCCATTATTTAAATGCAAACTCTATCCAGTAGTCAATGGACATGAGGGTCAAGGGTCTAATGAGATCAGTGAAGTTTTCATCCTTTTCTCATCGTTTTTTTTTTTTCTTGGCCTGACCGTCTATAAGATTATATGGAGTCTTTACAATATTCAAACGATTACCAGCTCATGATAGCAACAAAAGAACGAGCAGAACTCATTTTATTTAAGTTTTATCTTGAACATAATATCATGTAAAACACAATGCACACATTCAATTTTCCACATTATGAATATGGTGTATCATTGACATGCCCCAGGCCCAGCCCAAAGCTACAGGTGTACCATTTAGGGTATGTATCAGAACTCACTCATTACAACCAATCTGGATTCTGGGAACCTAACTAGATAATCAATAGAAATACCGAAATTCACTGGTAGAATCACATTGGACCTAAGAATTTTATATCCAATTCACCAGTGGCTGCATTGTGAAAATATGAGTTAACAGGAGTATAGCAACAAGCTTTTAACAAAATTGATCAAAGAGTGGCAACTAAGAGGCAGATTACACAAAGATGGTGCTCCTGCCATAAGCTCTCTGTACATTTCAACTGTCAGTTTCATTTGGATCACAATGGCATAGAAGTGGTTGTATAGGCATACTTGAGTTACATCCCATGTTTCTGCATTTTGTCTTGTTTTGCCCTGGTCTTACCAGTTAATCTATAATTGGGCTTATCTTCTTTCTTTTCCAATATCAAGAACTCTTGTCACACTATCCTCTGGGGTTTATCTGAAAAACTCTATTGTACCATACTGAGTGAAGCACCATATGAAATAAGTCATACTGCACAGGCTTTTTGTGCCAAAGGAAATGCTTTTGCACCTTTTTTACTCTCAACTGCATTGCAAGGTACTTCTCTTGTGGGATTGACAACAGAATGTTTCTCAAATTTGGGATATCTTTCTCTTGAATAAACACTGAAAATGCCTCCCAGTTTAATACCTCAAAGAAAGGAGGCACATAATTATCGGAAATTATGACTGGGACACATTCATAAAAAATGGATTCAACTACTCGAGGTGTATGAACCTCATAACCCCTGGCACAGATGCAGTACTTGCTGCTCTTCATGTACTCCCTGTAGATTTTCTTGCCTTCGATATCACGTGGCATTGGACCAAAAACTTTCATATCAGGTTCTTTATTTTCCCAGTACTGCAGCAGGATCGGTCGAACATAACCATGCATGCCTCCTGCAAAGAAGGCAAGAATATATCTTTGTGAAGGAGGTCTACCTCCAAGATCTTTTACTGGGTCCTCCACAGAACGTATATATGTAACTGGCAGAGTAGTGTCCTTCCCTATTTTAAAGCCTTTCACAACGTTGGCATTGCAAAGAGATCTGATGCAATTACTCATATGCTGCCTTGTGACTTGGGAGGCCTGAAATTTCATATGATACATTAATTCATCTATTAGTCAGAATATTAAGAGGCTTCATTAGGATCAGGCTTAGCTAGAGGATAGCAGGGAACAATTCAGTACTGCTCATGCTTATCATAATTTTCTTAGTAATCCAGAGGTAAATCTGGGGGCCTTCATTATGTTGGAAATCTTACACAAAATTCCTATTACCTCAACATTCCAATTAAGGCATAATCTGTAAAGCAGGTAGGGTAGCTCATGGCTTGAGAAGTAATTTTGACCAGTGCTGGTCATTGCTCCCAATCAAATGTCCTGCCTAGACCAAACTACAAGGTGCATAAAATGAGCAAGCCATGGCCCAGAGCTACTTCTCCTTACAACAACAATCTCTCCATATACAATATTATCCAACAAAACTATAAAATATAAATGATGCACAGAAAGCATACCCAGTCATGACAAGCAACAAGAAAATGATCTACCCCACCAGTTCTGTTCCAGAAAAGATATTTTCCTGCAATTAAGTCTATATAGTTCTTCAGATGTTTCTGTAGATCCTTCTGACCATGTATGTTTTTTCCAGAAAGTTCAGTCCTCAGCATTTGTGAACTAAAGGGTAAGTAAAACAAGTGAGCTTTTCTGGGGTCCCTCACAACAAATTTTTTATTTCCCTCTATCAGTTTCATAAACCATCCTTCTGAGGCATAAATTCCCCTCATCCGTGGCTGATGAAATATAGGCTTTTCTCCTTCCCTATAGATATAAATTCTGAGCGTATGTTCCATCAAGTCATAGCTCCTGCAAGTTGGACGTATAACATATTTAGCTTGGTTAATTTCAAAGGATGAACTTATAAAAAGAGGGCACAAGACAACGTGTCTCTTCAGTCAATAAGTACGATCAGGTGATTCAGGTGGTGCCTAGTGATTTTTTCAAGTAGTTCAGAAAATTACCAACATTTTTCAATGGATTGAAAATTATCAAGATGTCAAAATATAAATACTCGTTCAATTATAATTCAGCATAGTCCTTGGAGCTGTAAAGAAAGGATAAATTCATTGACATAAATACAATTTACAGAGGTACATCTGTCATCGGTGGTCTTCATTCTTCAAATTGTATATAAAATAAATAAATAAGTCAGTAATAATTATTGAATGAAATGGAAGAACCAGTCTATGGGAACAAGACTCTTTTCTGCTAAGTTTCTTCTTCTTAAGCCTATAATCAAAGCTATTGAATGAAATTATTCGTTTCTCAGTGCTTGTCACAGATATTGTTGGTCTTATGGGCCACAAACAGATAATGCTCTGAGTTTAAGAGAGAGCCCTCCCACCCCAAAACAACAACAAAGCCTTAGTCCCAAACTTTTTGGGTCAACTGCGGATCCTCAACAGATTAGTTCAGGTCGGCCAAATATATTTTTTTCGTACATTCCATTCTATTATATTCGAAGTCATAGCCTCTGTTATTTCCTTAATTCACATTTCCTTTTTAACAACTTCAACTAATGTTATTTTTGGTCTTCCTCTACCTTTTTTTGTTCTCTTAACTTGAATCAATTACTCTTTCTTATCGGTGCATTAATCTGGTTTACAACTAGACATAAAGTATTAGTCTGGTTTAAACATGAATGAATCTGTATGCCTAATTCACTAAAATTTAAGAAAATTAGGCATAATAGAAAATAGTAGATACTAAACATATATAAATAAAAATGAATATACCTTTTAAACATAGAAACATTTCGAAAAAGAGAAGCATAAAGTCCTGGTGTATTCCTTATCACAGGAGCATTCTCAATCTGTAATTTTGCGGATAGGAGTTCATGATCACGTACAGAAAACCACCTTGGTCTCTATCAATAATAAGAATTTATGTTAAAAAATCTAGAAAACTTAACCAAATCACTGTTCATATTGAAACCTCATTGCTAGTGCCATACCACATAATGAGAAGACACATGACTGTTAAGCAATATTGAGTTCATCTGAGATATGGATATTGGCTGCTTCTCCCACCTCTTCAATACTGAACTAGAAATACTTGTCATTGTAGAATTATTGTTGAAGGTGATGGAAACAAATTGCAGTGGCTTCATCTTTCTATCCTTGGGTTGGCATCCCTCAGTTTGTTTAACATTGCACACCGAAGATACAGAATTCTTGTCAGCAATTAATGAGTCTAAAGTCCTTGAATCTGCATCAGAGCTTCCCATGCCCTTGGTAGAAATTCTTTGTGATACAATTGACAAGATACTGGCTTGATTTTGAACATTGCTCAATGTTAACTTTGTGCTTGCTTTAGGGTCATCTTTCTCAAATTTGAAATCCTTGACCTTGTCAACTGAAGCTGGATCATTGCGTTTATCTGGTTCTTTTGTTTCTTTCTCATACCCAGTTTCTTTACCAGAAGTATCATCAAGAACAAAAGATTTATTTGATTGTGAACTGCTTAAAACTGTGGCATTGCGAACCACCATAACTATTGAAACCTTATTAGAGGGATATAAAGAAAATGTTCTGCCATAGAGAAGTGCAAAAGCAAAACACTGAGAAACGACCAAACCAGCAATCACTATGATTCCAATGATCAACAGAAGTTTCCAGATTGTTAAGTGACATAGCCGCCACCTCTGGGCAAGGATAGCAATATCCATATTATAAGAAGAATTTGAGCTCACTTCACTAGATTGCAGAATCATCGGATATCAATCAAGCAAAAGCAGCTAAATTAATACTAGTAAAAATCATAATAGGGCTTTCCAGAACAGAAGAACAAATTAAAAGATTGGTAGAGACATTAATTAGCCAATCATGCATTGCATTTGCATTTGCATTTCCAAATTGAACAATGGAATGTCTATATTCATTTCCACAATGATTGGGTGAGAAGAGATACTATTTCCAAAACAAAAAAGAAAAAACAGTGATACACATATGGTTTGTAAAACCAATAATAAAAATTAACAGAACAATGGGGCAATGAAGCACAAACATTTCAGAAGTGGGTGCTTACTAGACAAGGAAACAATTACAACCATCTATTTTATTTCATAAAGAAAAGTTGGAGTGAGCTGAATCAAGAAAAGTACCTGTGGCTGTGGCTGTGGAGGAGGGCCTTCTTCACTAACATCATCTTCAATCTTCATGGTTCACCCAACCCCCCAGGCCCCAACTACCATTGCAATTCTATAATATTTACTGAAGAAAGAAAGTAACTACTCTCAACTCTCAAGTGAAGACTGAAAGAAAGTACCCTTGTTGTTTCAGAATATTACGCCGAAGCCACTGACACAAACCAAAAAGACTGTTTCCTCCCTGCATTGCACTGCACTCAGCCGAGCTCACTCACACTCACACTCACTCGCTCTGCCTCTTATTAGTAGTACTGTAGTAACTAATAAGTATTATTTATTAAAAATTACCCTTAATTAATTCTGAGTTGAGATGAGATGAGATGAGAGAAAGCCAAAAGAAAAACCCAACCTGTCTGTGGCTGGCTCTGGCTGTAATAATAAGTGGGCCTGTTCATTCAAAAATATAATTATAATAATAATAATAATAATAATAAAATCTCTTACCTTGCGCCGTCGTTTTCTTTGTCTTCTTAAAAATGAAATCACTCTTTTTATAATAATAATAAAGATAAAGAAAAAGGGGATGCCAAATTCTCAGAAACAGAAACAGAAAAAGAAATATTATCATTATCATTATTATGGCGCTAAAATGTCCTATCCTCCTTTTCCCAATTTTGGCGCCACCACCGGAAAACCACCGACCGTCAACGGAGGTGAGGTTCTCCCGCTGGAACAACGCCAACGCTGAGAAATTCGAAGACCGGCGTCGAGCACAGAAGGAAATCGAAGACGATATCCGCCTCAAGCGCCGCTTCAACTCTGCCAGCCGAATCACCAATAATCACGAAACTGCCACTACCAGTACCAGTACCAGTACCACTAACACTAACAACAACGAAACTTTCAAATCCATTGGCACACCTTCCTCTCCTTCCTCCCCTTCCATCCCAGGCAAAAAATCCAAGTACTCCAAAAACCCTAACCCTAACCCTAACCCTAGCTCCTCCGATTCCCACCCTGCCTTTCGCCAAATCCACAGAGCAACTAATCCAAGGCTACCACTTCCAGCCCCAGCCCAAGCCAAAGCCAAAGCCAATGTGACCATCGCAGACGACGGCGTTTCATATATCATAGACGGAGCTCCGTTTGAGTTCAAGTACAGTTACACCGAGACGCCCAAAGCGAAGCCTGTAAAGCTACGAGAACCGCCGTATGTGCCGTTTGGGCCCAGCACGATGGCTCGGCCGTGGACTGGGCGGGCCCCATTGCCACCTAGCAAGAAGAAGCTGAAGGAGTTTGATTCATTCAAGCTTCCTCCGCCACACAAGAAGGGCGTCAAACCGGTCCAGGCGCCCGGCCCATTCTTGGCCGGGTCGGGTCCCCCCCTCCGGTACGTCAAGCCCAAGTCCAGGGAGGAGATATTGGGCGAGCCGTTGAGTAAAGAGGAAATCAACGATTTGGTGAATCGGTGCATGAAAACCTCACGACAATTGAATATAGGTATTTTTTAATTTTAATTTGAATAGAATAAAATAAAATAAAATAAAATAAAATACTAGTAGTATTTAATTTGTTAAGTAGTTGAGTTGTGGAGGTTGTTTGTTCCTTTTGTTGTTATTGTTAGGGAGAGATGGTTTGACACATAACATGTTGGATAACATACATGCTCACTGGAAGCGGCGGAGAGTATGCAAGATAAAATGCAAGGGAGTGTGTACAGTCGACATGGACAATGTGCGCGACCAATTGGAGGTGCTTTTTCATGATTCTTCTACTTCTCAAACAATAATGTTTACTCTTCCATTACTTAACTGCTCCTTCATGTGTGTGATTGTGATTGTCTTCTGCTTAATTATGAATGATTTGACAGGAAAGAACCTGGGGGAAGGTTATTTCTAGTAAAGGTGGGGTGATATACCTTTTCCGAGGAAGAAACTACAACTATAGAACTCGTCCCCGCTTTCCTCTCATGCTATGGAAACCTATTCCCCCTGTATATCCAAGGCTCATTCAGCGGGTTCCTCAGGGTCTAACACTGGAAGAAGCAACTGAATTGCGCAAAAAGGGACGGAAACTTATTCCAATATGCAAACTAGGTATCTTCCTTATCAATTTTTTCTTCCAAGTCAACTGAGTCTGAGAGTCTTTTGTTGTTTAGGTATCCTCCTCCTATAGAGTTTACAATAAATATTCATTTTTGCTCCCCAGCAGTAAGTAAAAAACAAGTGAGATTTTTATTTTATTTTATTATTTTTGGTTTGTATGGCTCGCAGGGAAAAATGGTGTGTACTGTGACCTAGTAAAAAATGTCAGAGAGGCGTTTGAAGAGTGTGAACTAGTGCGTATAAATTGTCAAGGGGTGAATGGCAGTGACTACCGAAGAATAGGTGCTAAACTCAAGGTCTGTGAAATTTTTCTTTCTTATATTACTTCGCTCTTTAATCAAAGTTCAAAAAGGTTAAAAATGTTTCCCTTAATTTTTTTGACTGCAGGATCTTGTCCCATGTGTGCTTATATCATTTGAACATGAGCACATACTTATGTGGAGAGGAGGAAATTGGAAGTCTTCCCTCCCAAAACTAGATAACGATCATGAGGAAGCCCAAAAATCCAATGTCAATGATGCCACTTCTGTTGAATTGCCCTTAGAGGGCCAACAAGTATCGGCAATCTCACTGAGTCTCAAAACAATTGAAACCAGCGTGTCACCTATGGACACTGTAGATGTTGGAGTAGAGGCAAGTGAGGATCTATCCTCAATAGAAAATGTTAAGCCATCTGTTGGTGCTGATGCGGCTTCAGATGTGAGGAACACATATAAAAGTGAAACCTTATCCGATATCACAGGCTGTTCTGATGATGGACCACGACCTAGGAGGAATGGCTGCAATAGTGAAACCATTTTGGTTTCCACCAATGTGGATGATAATTCAGAGCCTATGAGCAATAAATCCGGAAGTGATGCCATATTGGATAAAGCAGGCTGCACTTACAAAGGACTTCAGACAATAACAATGGGATATGGCATCAATGCAGGAACCTTGGGGATCACTGGAAGTAGGGTGGAAGCCCTTCTAGTCGATCCTACTACTCATGACAAGCTGCTAGATGTTTCAGAAGAGGCTGATCTCAATAAGCCTGCAAGGTTGAGTGCACCCTGCATGGCAGGAGTTCTCCTACTGCAAAAGCAAGCTGTTGAAAATGGGAGTGCAGTTATTTTGGATGGTTCTTCCTTGGATGCGGATGTTATTTATCAAACAGCAGTTACCTTTGCCCGGTCTGCCCCACCTGGTCCTGTTTTTAGGCATCGACCAAGAAAGGTAGCAGTTCAAAAGCTTAAGGAGGTAGTGGGACAAGAAACTGGAGATTTGAAAGTGATGAATAACATACGAGATCCCTCAGGAAAAAAAAGCGAGAACAAGAGTTCTAATGTCAAAAGACACAATGATTTTGATGAACTTTATCAAGATGTAGTACCACATGGAAGCGTAAGGGTAGATGAACTTGCTAAACTATTGGCATAAAGGGTGTGTTCTGGGATGTAAAATTACATAAATTTTGTTGCTCAATCCAAATTTTGAAAGAATGGACGAAAAAAAAAACCAACCAGAAAATTTTGATAGCAAGCCTGACTCATAGTCTTATAATTGCACTTACTTATATCACATATTTAAATATATATATATATATATATATATATCTATATATATGTTAGACATCTCCCAGAGGTCCTACATACACACATTGATATCCGATCCTCGAAACTTTTTAAATTCAACACCAGGTTTACATAATTTACGAAAAATTAATGCATTCAAAATACATAAGTATGCTTCCAAGAAACAATTTCAATTTGTATCAATAAAATCAGGAAACTTTTTCCTAAAAAAGTTCAAACTTGTCCTCCAGATTTTCCGTTCAAGTCTGTGGCTTCCTCACCTTCATTTACTATATTCTTCCAGAACCAGTGAGTTTTCCAGAGAAGATATATCTCCTCAATTGGAACTTGCTTTGTTTCTGGCAAGAGGAAGTAGATGAAGCTACTCATGATGAGAATTAATCCAGTAAATAGCAAGAAAATTCCATATTGCAGATGACACAGTGCCGCAAGGAAGCACTGCGCTATCAATGCTGTAAAGAAGAGGTTGACACAGACCACAACACTCTGACCAGCGGACCTTGTCTCTAATGGGAAGAGCTCGCTAGGAACTAGCCACCCGAGAGGGCCCCAAGACCTTCCATAACCCAAGACAAACACGCAGATCACAATAACAAGAAAGATGCCGATTCCTTTTGGGAGGACTTCTCCTGTTCCAAACTTCAAAGCCAGAGTTATTGACACACACACCTGCAGAGATCAAACACACTTGTGTAAGTACTTAAGCCAGTGAAGTTTCTTTAGAAAAGAGTTGAGGGACAAAAAACATGAAAGTGCAATTACCAAGCAGATCATCATTTCACAACCAGCTTCCAGGAAGAAAGCTCTTCTACCAAACTTATCCACCAATGCCATTGATATAAGTGCACCAACAACAAGTGCTCCGCTGGTGAAAATGGATGAATATAAAGATGCCCCTGAGCCAAAACCCAAGCTTTGGAATATGACAGGTGCATAGAAGAGTATAGAGTTCATGCCAGTGAGTTGTTGGAATGCTGGGATCCCCAAAGCCCCTATTACCAACTGAGGACGATTCCTCCTTGCTAGGAGATTCCTGAATGGGTTTTTCACTGCTCTTGCTGCATTGCTTGCATCAATGAGATCAGCAAACTCTGCGTCAACTTTGTTGGTACCTCTGACTTTCTCCAATACAATTCTTGCTTCTTCTAATCTGCCTTGTTCTACAAGACTATTGGGGGTCTCAGGAAGGAAAATACCCCCAATAAACATAAGAGTTGCTGGGACTGTAGCCAAACCAAGAGATAATCTCCAGCCCCATGGATGGATCTTTTCAGTACCATAGTTTATTAAGTTTGCAATCAGAATCCCCAAGCAAGTAGTTAATTGAAACAGTTGATTAACTGCTCCTCTGACTTTTGCAGGAGCCATCTCTGAAAGATACAAGGGAACAGCCTGTACCATCAGACGAAAGCAGTTTGTGAATGAGAAGTTTCTGCAATATATATATATATATATATATATTTCAAGTTTCTTTGTTAATTCTTCTATAAAAAAAAAGTTTCTTTGTTAATTGTTGAGAATCAGGCTTACTTGATTTCCAAATCCAATGCCAACACCAAGTAAGATTCTACCAATTATCAGCATTGCAACGTTCACTGAAGCAGCATTAACTACAGCTCCTAAGAAGAAACTGGTTGCACCAACAAGGATACTGCCTCTCCTGCCCCATGTTCTAGTTACATAGGAAGCTGCAAATGTGGAGACTAGGCCCGCAAAGTATAGAGAGGATGTAAAGAGAGTGAGGATCTGATTGTCATATTTACAGTAATCGGTTTCATTGAGATGTTTTTGCTTCCTTCTATAAATGGAAGGGAAGAAATCCTTAAGGAAATCATCCATGGAAGTTACTCCACCTGAAATCAGCATAAAGCATTTCAATTCCTAATGTTATATGGGAAGAGTTTCTTTCCTCCTTTCCTTTTTCCCCTCATGTTGTAAACTGAAAAATAAAGTATCTTTTTTCTTTCTGTATTGTAAATAGGAATTAAGAAAATAATGACATTCACATACAATAGAGAGTGTGGTATCTATCTCCCCAAGCATGGGAAATAAAGATCCTTATAGATCTGTTTTGATAAAAAAAGAATTCAGTAAAAGGGATATGTGCAACGGTAAGTGAGGCTGCACGTCATGAAGCTATTTTGAAGGTCTTTAACACATGAACTAGCTATTCCAAACCTACTTTGTGGAAAATGGAATCCATAAGATCATAATGTAGCTGCCATGTGTGTTCCAATAATATTCCTATGGTTTTGGTTCAGAAGATGGAAAAATGGAATTACTGATAATTAATATGATTTATTTATTTTGGTTTAAAAAAATGAGACCATAGAAAAAGGTAGCTTGTAATGTATGCATTAACTCTTATGCCCATATCACAGAAGATTTTTTTTTTTCTTTTTTAAGAAAATATTTGAAGGAATTAATTTTTATTAGTAGTACTATATGGATAGGCACAATAATTTTTTTTAATAGAAAAATCATGAAATATTTTTAAAATCATAGATACACATAATTAGTTATGTAAAATATTAATTATAAAAATTATTAATGTTGGATCAATACACACACACATATATATATAATAATGACGTAGCAAAAAAAAAAAAAAAAAACTTGTAAGAGAGCAACTTCAGGAAAAAAAATTGGAACTAATTCATAGAGTGGTAATTTGCCAAAAAAAAAAAAAAAAAAAAAACATTGAAGGGTTCCGGTGGAAAATCCTAGGCACTACCATTTTTCTTTACCCACATTTTCTCTTCTACCAAACGAGAGAAAAGAAAAACATAATTCATGCTCCATTTTCCTTCCCCTCTCTCTCTTCACCCCACCATGTGCCTCCAACACCAAAAGGAGGCTCAATTTTTTTTTTTTTTCTTTTTTCCCAAATCTCTCAAGTCAAAATTTCAAATGAATCTCACTAGTATCACCAACCTTTATATGATTTAAAAATCTATGATTTGTTTGGGTGATATTGACTAATATCATGATGTTAATTTGTTAATTACAATTATTATCATTCTCTTTTTTGTGCTTTACTTTCTAATTATAAAAATAACAATAAAGCAAACAATATCATCAACAGCGAAAACAACATAACCCATGTGTTATAGAAGAATGAAAACCCAGAACAAAAGAACAGGCCAAAAGTTTTAACATAAATTGTGAGTCAATGAAACGAAAGAATAAAAAAAAACTCACCTGAAACACCAAGATCATACCCAAAAAGAGACCCTCCAAGAGCTGCAACTATGCAAGCAAAGACGAAATATCCAGTAATGTTGTATTCATACAGATGGGCCCTCTTAAGAGCGCTTTGATCTACTGCAAATCCACCTGCCATCTCTCAAGAGTTTCTTGAGGATCTCTACCTTTGCAAAGTATCTGTTTTTATATGAACAGAAAAGTTCAGAATATATGTTTATATAAACACTGACAGCTAGGAAAAAAATATCACAGCTAGAGTCAATCAATCAAATAAGGACAAATAAAGAAACAAAGCTGTTAGTATTTAAATTTTCAGACCCATTGATTGATTATACTACATATGTAAAACAAAAGTAACAGGAAAGATAAGAATAAGTGTATGACAATGTCAATAACATGCATTGACCATATGTATTTATTTTTCAGAAAAAAGAAAAAGAAAAAAAAGAAGAAGACTACATGTATTTATTTAATTTATCATATAATTTAATGCATATAAAAAAAATATTCATTTTCATGGAATCTTTGGTAGCACGTTACCAGGATTTACACAAACAAATAAATAGAGATATCGAAACAAGGACACCCCCACTTTAAGGCCAGCGGGTAGAAATCCTTATCTTTGCAAAATAGATGCTTCTTTCCTCAGCTTCAGAGATATTTATATTGGTTAGTGGTTACAATGATTTAAACAGACTAATCGGATGGATATATTTAGACATAGCTGTGCTGTTCTCTCCCTCTCTTTCTCTAATGCTAAACCAAATACCATTCTCTCACAGTTGTGTTCTTCCTCTAAATTATCTTTTTTTTCCCTATAATTTAGCAGAGATTTCGGTTCACACTGCCAATCCTGTCTAATTTTGTTAGTGGATAAGAGGAGATTACACAATTAAATGTACACACCATTGATCCTAACCTTCTAAAATTCTTAAGCTAACGTCCTATCCCAAAATGAAAATAAATAAATACAATTCTAAGATTAAATGAATGGCTTAGATTTTGTCACAATCATTATTATTTTTAAAGAAAATATATATTTTTTTAAAAAAAATAGTGTTAATTCTATATTATTTTCAAGGACATTAACTTCACATGACATAGTTGGGTCACCACCATACACAATATGGATAAAAAAGATAAGAACTTTGACTAATCCTGTTTTTCAGTTGACAATTTGTTAAAAAAAAAAAAAAAATACTTGGAATGCCAATCTTATCCACTTTGTTTAAGTATTTGCCTGTTGCCAAGTTGTCATGGTTCAGCATTTTTAGCTGTATTCAAACATATCCTAAACTCAATAAAAGATAGATATGGCTAAAACCTAAATTTAGGATTCAAAAGTTTTGACCGAGTTACTGATGCATGATGTGGTTGAAAATATTGCTTTTTCTTTTAATATATGGATCATGCTAACGGGTGTTTTTAGAGTACTGGTTAAGAATTCATTTTAAGAAAGTTTTGACATCTCTTTTATGGAAAATGAAAAAAGCTGTCAAAACATTAATTTTTTTTTCTTTTCCCATAAAAACTTTCTTTAACTGGATTCTTAACCAATACCCTAAGGACACTCATTAACATTTCCCTTAATATATATATATATATATATATATATATATATATATATATATATATATAACCCCTATCTCTTTGTTCGCTAGCCGCAAATACAACATCATGTCAATGATCATTGCACCCCAAGTCCAAAAACAGAAGAGCTAGAGAAAGTTCTACAATTATTATAATATAATCATCACAATCCTATATAATACTAGCCTTTAAACATATGCATTACTTATACTCAAAGACTCTTCTATGTCTTTTAGGTAAAAGTTACATATATTATAATTTGAAAAAAAAAAAAATATATATATATATATATATATATATATATATATATGTAGGGACCCGGTTCGGAAACTTCCCTCCTGGGGATGAGTGGACCCAAACCCAGGTAACCCTATACAATAAATTTGTAGAGAGTGGTTAGAAGGACTAGGCATTAGTGAAAGATACAACAGTTGATGCAGGTTTACAGGATCATCAAGTGAGATTTGGCTAAATGTTCTAAGGGAAAATTCGTCCTCGGCCAAGTCCGAGGAGCTCTTCCCTGAGTGCTAGTGGAAGTTGGGGTTGTCCTTGAACACCCCGAAAACTCCAAACCCCCTTACTTCTAGGGATTTATTCTATTATATAGCCCTGTTCAGCTGATCTCTGCCTTTCACTTGTTGATCATCTGAGCCTGTGTCTGAGGGCTTGTCCCATCAGCCGCCTTCCCATACTTTCTGTTAGTTGAAGTAACCAAGGCATCACTGTTCAATGGTCAATTCTCCATTAATGCGATCAGAGTGTCGATTGCGTACATTTAATGTGTGGATGACAGCTTCCTTTCTTCAATGTCGGCCGGCCGAGGACATGGTCGTCCTTGGCGAAACTCCTTGACAATTTGGGTTTCCCCCACTCATCCTCGGATTCTGTATTGTCCTTGGCATGGGCCTTGGGCCTGATATGGAGTAGGCCAGGGTTGCCAAATCTTCGGGCTCCACAATAGCCCCTCAAAATTCTGCTGCCCGGCTCCTCGGGCGGGGAGGAGGATTTTAATGTCCTTGGGTCCTTGCCCTGGCCTGGCGAATCTTGTCTTCTTGTCAGTGCCAAAATCCTTCAAACTGCTCAGGGGACGTTCCTAGCGTTTCGGTACTTGAAGAGCACCTTTATTAAATTTCGGCGGCTCTATGTCCTCCACGTTCAACGGTGTGATGATGAATGGACAGTAGGGATACTTCTGACTTAATGGACGGGAAAGCTCGTGCGGTTACTTTTAATTGGGGGTATAAATACCCAATCGAACTGATTTACCCCTTCACTTTTGCATTCAAGAGCTCTTGCGCACATACGCTGAACTTAATCAAGCCTCCAATCGACCTTACGCCTCCTTTCAACATAAAAGGCCTATCCGAGGAGCCTTTCCTCATTTTTGTAAGTTCTCTTCTCCTTCTAGTTCATACTTTTCCGCCTGAGTTCCTTGTCCTCTTATTCCTCTTTCTCTCTCATTCGCTTTCCCTGAGCCCATCGTTAGTTCTTTAGGATGGGTAGGTTTAAGAAGTTAGTTGAGTCTGAGGAGGTAATGGAAAAATTCGTTGCTGACTATAAAATCCCTGATACAATGGGTTTGAGGTACTGTGGAGAAGGAGAGTGGAGCATTAGGAGAAAAGAGGGTGAGGTGGTGATTCCTATAATCGCCTTTTGGGAGGGTGGTATGAGGATCCCCCTAGGGCCAGTGATGAGGGATTATCTTAGGCACTTCAGCCTATCTCCCACCCAGTGTGCCATCAATGTGTTTAGGATCTTAGGCTGTGTGGATGCCCTGAATGAGAAGATGGGGCTGGGGTTAACCCACTATGATGTAAACTGGCGCTACAACCTCTAGTGCCTTAAGGGGAAGTCTTATTACATGAAGACAAGGGATGATAGGGTCTGGCTCATCCAGTGCCTCCCTGAGTCCAGCAAGGATTTGAACAAAGACTTCCTCATTGTGTCCGAAGAGTGGCATGATGGCCTTCATTGTCCAATAGTAGAAGGTACACTAGGTGGGGCATTTAGACTAGGAGAGGGTCTAATTTCTTGTGCTTTTGCGCTCCGCTTTGCTTGGTTTTTGATAGGAACTTGTTTTCTTTTATGCAGATCCGCACGCTTTTGAGCGTCACTTCGACTTGGTTAACAATGAGGATTTGCAAACCGCACTGAGGTCGGAGATCTTTGTGAATGAAGCCGACAACCAAGTTAGAGCCACTCATGAGATCTTAGGATACGATCCGATTCAAAAATTGTTCTCGGCCCCAAAGCACGTTATTCGAGCTAAAGATCCTCGGTTGCATAAGATCACCGTAGTCGAGTATGGGTTTCTGATCCCCGAAGGATCTCCCATTCCTGAGGGCGTACCGTTGGTGGGTACTTCTTCATCACCTCAAGTTGCCGAGGCTGAAGGGGGAGAGCCAAGAGAAGAGGAAGTTGCTGGCTCAGGTTCGTCCAAGGATGAGTTTGACGTGTTCGACCAATTCCATTCGCCCGAGGATCTTCCTGGCGATTTGGGTGACCCCGGCTTAGCTGAAGCGGACTTTTTGTCCAAAGAGGCCTCTCTCCGGTCGAAGATGAGTTTCAAGAAGTGACCTCAGACAAGCTTGCTGACCCTGATTGAGGGGCAGCTAGGGAAGGATGCGCCCGGGAAGTCTCCTCCCAAGTTTCCTCCTCCCCCATCCCAACAGAGTTCGCCATCTGGGTCCAAGCCCACCAGTTCTCTGCAGAAGAAAGACAAAGGAAAGAGGCCTAGAGGGGGTGAAGAGTCTGATCCTGCCCAGGGTGATGGCGACGCTCGGCAGCCATCGAAGCAGCTGAGAGCAGGGCGTCGAGGTCAGGAAAAACAGGCCGTCGTCCAGCTCGAGGCCCAAGCTTGGCTCCCTATCCCCATGCTCCATAGAAAGCCCTTGATGGATGATGCCTTCCTCAAGGACCCTCGAGGGGGCGAGGGTGCGCACATGGCTGACGCATTGGGGAGGTCCCTGCTACTCCCTATGGATATGGCCCAGCTGGAGGCTTTGAGGAGTAAGGAGGTCTTCCTCGGCCTCAAACAATATTTGGGTATGGTAAGTTTCCTGATCACTTGTGATTTTCTTGGTTTCCTGTTTCTTGGCTCCTTATCTGTTGCGCATTGGTTTTAATTGGCAGGCTATCCAAGCTACCTTTAGGTTGGAGGATATAGCCAGTAGCCAAAGCAGGGCCGCAGGCTTGGAGCGTAACAGGCTGTTAGACGTTGTGCGGGCCCTCAACGCCTCGAAGGCCGATCTTTCAAAGGCGAGGGAGCAGTTGGAGGAAATGAAAAAGGCTCTAGACATCGCCGAATCAGGCTTTGCTAGCGCCTAAAAGCAGGCCCTAGATCAAATGGAGCACTTGCTCAAGGCAGAGGATCAGCTGAAGGTCGCCAAAGAGGAGATCGCGACCCTGGAAAAGAGGGTGCTCGAGGCAGAGGGGGCCAGAGGCGTTGCGGAGTCTACCAGGGATGAGGCCTTGAAAGCCAAGGAAGAGGCTGAGTTGGCCAGGGCCGAGGCTGAGGCTTCTAAAGGCAAGGCCGCGCAGGAGGCCTACGAGTCAGGGGTAGTTGAGACAGAAGCTACCCTTAGGCCTCAAGTGCCTGGGGTATGCAGACTTTACTGTTCCCAGGTGTGGAATGAAGCCTTGAAACAAGTAAGTGTTGAGGCTTCATCTGACCTGTGGAAGGTAGAGAGTGTGTATTACTTTCCTGCTATTCGTGAAGCTGCTCTTTCCAGCTCCGCGGTAGAGGTGGCTCCTGAGGGAATTGGGGTTGTTCTTGAGGAAGACGCCCCAGCTGCCACCACTTCGGACGAGCCCGCCAAGGAAGCTGATCCTCTTGGGGCCGTTGAGACAAGCAAGGATCTCACTGCGGATGCGCCCTAGGAGGCTGCGGACCCCTTAGCTGATGTCCAAGCCCCTCACGTTGGGGAGATATCTCATTCAGCTGACCCTCTCCAGGCTGTAATCCCAAGCGAGGGTTACAAGGACCCTGAAACCTCTTCTGCCCAGCCCCTTGAGGGGGGGAATTAAGATGAAGCTGAAGGAATGATCCTCCATTGCGCCTTCACTTCGTTTTTTTTTTTTTTTTTTTTTTTTTTTTTAAGTATTGTAATGGCACTTTTGCCTTTTGTAACTCTTTAAAGATTCAGTAAAGTGTATATTTTATTTTCTTTTATTTGTCTTGTTTGTATTATCATCATTTTTTTTTACTTGTACAATCCTGACTTTAATTGCGCTTCAGCTGACCACATCGATACTTTAAGTGATGCTCATGTGTTTGGTCTTAAGATTCCATCGTAAAAAAGGTCACTATCTTCTGTAGTGCTCATTATTAGAACCAAAGTGGTCAGTCTCGCCGTAGGTTTAGGTCCGCGGACAGTACAAGACCCTGGTTCTGTCTAGTACTTAGATCCTCCTGAAGTAACTAGTTTCCCCATAGGTTTGAGTCCATGGGTCATGCAAGACCTTGGTTCTGTCTAGTACTTGGATTCCCTTGAAGCAACTAGTTTTCCCGCAGGTTTGACGCCGAGGACCATGCAAAACCTTGGCTCGGCTTAACACTTGGTCTTTCGTGAGTGAATAGTTTCTCCAAAGGCTTGAGTCTGAGGACCATGCAAGACCTTGGTTCTGTCTAATATTTGTCTTCTGAAGTAACTAGTTTCCCCATAGATTTAAGTCCGAGAACTATGCAAGACCTTAGTTCTGTCTAGTACTTAGTTCTTCTTGAAGTAGTTAGTTTCCCCATAGGCTTGAGTCTGAGGACCATGCAAGATCTTGGTTCTGTCTAACACTTGTCTTCTGAAATAACTAGTTTTCCCATAAGTTTGAGTCCGAGGACTATGCAAGACCTTAGTTCTGTCTAGTACTTAGTTCTCCTTGAAGTAGTTAGTTTCCCCATAGGTTTGAGTCTGAGGACTATGCAAGACCTTGGTTCTGTCTAACACTTGTCTTCTGAAGTAACTAGTTTCCCCCATAGGTTTGAGTCCGAGGACTATGCAAGACCTTGGTTTGTTTAGTACTTAGTTCTTATTGAAGTAGTTAGTTTCCCCATAGGCTTGAGTCCGAGGATTATGCAAGGCCTTGATTCTGTCTAACACTTAGTTCTTGAAGTAGTTAGTTTCCCCATAGGCTTAAGTCCAAGGACCATGCAAAGCCTTGATTCTGTCTAACACTTAGTTCTTCTGAAGTAACTAGTTTCCCCATAGGTTTGAGTCCAAGGACTATGCAAGACCTTAGTTCTGTCTAGTACTTAGCTCTTGAAGTAGTTAGTTTTCCCATAGGCTTGAGTCCGAGGACCATGCAAGGCCTTGGTTCTGTCTAACACTTGTCTTCCAAAGTAACTAGTTTCCCCATAGGTTTGAGTCCAAGGACTATGCAAGACCTCAATTCTGTCTAGTACTTAGTTTTTCTTGAAGTAGTTAGTTTCCTCATAGGCTTGAGTTCGAGGACCATGCAAGGCCTTGGTTCTGTCTAACACTTAGTTCTTGAAGTAGTTAGTTTCCCCATAAGCTTGAGTCCGAGGACCATGCGAGACCTTGGTTCTATCTAGCACTTAGTTCTTCTTGAAGAAGTTAGTTTTCCCATAGGCTTGAGTTCGAGGACCATGCAAGGTCTTGGTTCTGTCTAACACTTGTCTTCTGAAGTAACTAGTTTCCCCATTTAAGTCCGAGGACCATGCAAGACCTTGGTTCTGTCTAGTACTTAGTTCTTGAAGTAGTTAGTTTCCCCATAGGCTTGAGTTCGAGGACCATGCAAGGCCTTAGTTCTATCTAACACTTAGTTCTTGAAGTAGTTAGTTTCCCCATAGGCTTGAGTCTGAGGACCATGCGAGGCCTTGGTTCTGTCTAGCACTTAGTTCTTCTTGAAGTAGTTAGTTTCCCCATAAGCTTGAGTCCGAGGACCATGCAAGGCCTTGATTCTGTCTAACATTTGTCTTCTGAAGTAACTAGTTTCCCCATAGATTTGAGTCCGAGGACCATGCAAGACCTTGGTTCTGTCTAGTACTTAGTTCTTGAAGTAGTTAGTTTCCCCATAAGCTTGAATCCGAGGACCATGCAAGACCTTGGTTCTGTCTAACACTTGTTTCTTCTGAAGTAACTAGTTTCCCCATAGGTTTTAGTCCGAGGACTATGAAAGACCTTGGTTTTGTCTAGCACTTAGTTCTTGAAGTAGTTAGTTTCCCCATAGGCTTGAGTACGAAGACTGTGCAAGGCCTTGGTTCTGTCTAACACTTATCTTCTGAAATAACTAGTTTCCCCATAGGTTTGAGTCTAAGGACCATGCAAGACCTTGGTTTTGTCTAGTACTTAGTTCTTCTTGAAGTAGTTAGTTTCTCCATAGGCTTGAGTCCGAGGACCATGTAAGGCCTTGGTTCTGTCTAACACTTGTCTTCTGAAGTAACTAGTTTCCCTATAGGTTTGAGTCCGAGGACCATGCAAGACCTTAGTTCTGTCTAGTACTTAGTTCTTCTGGAGTAGTTAGTTTCCTCATAGGCTTGAGTCCGAGGACCACGCAAGGCCTTGGTTATGTCTAACACTTGTCTTCTGAAGTAACTAGTTTCCCCATAGGTTTGAGTCCGAGGACTATGCAAGACTTTAGTTCTGTCTAGCACTTAGTTCTTCTTTACTGCTTAGAGCGAGGGAGCTCATCCTCAGCGTTGGGGAGTCTGCCCTTAGAGTGATAGTGGCCTTGAGCTTGCTCCGCCGAGGGGAGACCTTTCTTCGGTCTGGCTCCTTCATCTGGCGCGCCACTTCCAATTACGAGGCGTCTTTTGGGCTATTCGAGTAACATGCTTGACGTTTCGGTGCGCGAGGCGCATCCTCATTAATATCCTTGCGGATTTACGAGGATCCAGCGGTTGGTGAGCTCTTTGGAAATTGGGCGGAGTTAATACCTCCGGTAATTCTTTCTTAGGATTTTGTGTGGGCTGGTTTTCACCAGCTCTTGCCTTCTATATAAGGCATTTTGTGGTAGTCTTTTCTTCAAATTTCACAAACACTTGGGTTCAATAGGGGTTCAAGGCTCTCCGTTTTCTGGGCATTTTCAAGGGCCTTGCCATTCGTGACTTGTGTTCGAGGAGATGGAGTGGCCTTGGAAAAGGGCGGGGTTAAGAAAGCCGAGTCTCCTTCAGGAGCCGAGAATGCCATCTTGATCCTGGACGACACAATGGAGGCGAAATAAGCAGAGGCCAAAGATCCTCATTCTTTTCAACCTAGCCGGAGAAAGGACTCCCCTTGCAGTTAGGAGGGAGATTCGAAAGGAATATAACGTCTCTCCTCCGCGTGCAGATCTACCGGCCCTCCAAGCTGGTAGTGATTCGCCGGTGCCCAGTCGTTGTGGGACTGGGAGAGAATCAAGGAAAAACCTTGAGATGGGACAGTCAGGCGCTGCGCCTTCTTCTTCCTTCTCTTTCAAAGTACCACCCATGCTGGTTGGGAAGCTGTGGACGGTCTTAGAATAGGCCTGTCTCCATCTCTCCCTCCATGCTTAGCCTAGCTTTAAAACATGCCTGCCTAAGCCCCTTTTTTCCTTTTTCTTTTTTTAGCTTCAGCATAAGCCTGCCTAAGCATTTACCTTCGTAGTTAGCTTTAGGACAAGCCTACCTAAACATTTGTTGTATAATGTAACTTTTCTTTACTTAATAAAGAAGTAGCCACATTTCGTTTCTTTTACTTCTTGCATCTTTCATTTTTTTGTGATGATTGCCTTCTGAATGAGTGCGTTGCCGTTATTTGTGTTTTTTTTTTTTTGAACTTGGAAGAAGTGTTGTTATTCATCCTTCCGCACCAACCGTCGCACTTACTAATCCTCAAGTCCTCCCCACAGACGGCGCCAATTGTAGGGACCCGGTTCGGGCACTTCCTTTATGGGGATGAGTGGACCCAAACCCAGGTAACCCTATACAATAAATTTGTAGAGAGTGGTTAGAAGGACTAGGCATTAGTGAAAGATACAACAGTTGATGCGGGTTTACAGGATCATCGAGTGAGATTTGGCTAAGTGTTCTAAGGGAAAATTCGTCCTCGGCCCAGTTCGAGGAGCTCTTCCCTAAGTGCTAGTGGAAGTTGGGGTTGTCCTTGAACACCCCGAAAACTTTGAACCCCCTTACTTCTGGGGATTTATTTTATTATATAGCCCTGTTTAGCTGATCTCTGCGTTCCACTTGTTGATCATCTGAGCCTGTATCTGAGGGCTTGTCCCATTAGCCGCCTTCCCAGACTTTCTATTAGTTGAAGTAACTAAGGCATCACTGTTTAATGGTCAATTCTCCATTAATGCGGCCAGAGTGTCGGTTGCATTCATTTAATGTGTGGATGCCAGCTTCCCTTCTTCAATGTCGGCCGGCCGAGGCCATGGTCGTCCTCAGCAAAGTTCCTTGACAATTTGGGCCTTCCCCACTCATCCTCGGATTCTGTATTGTCCTCGGCATGGGCCTTGGGCCCGATATGGAGTGGGCCAGGGTTGCCAAATCTTCAGGCCCCACAATATGTATATCATATCATATACTATATAATAAAAGTTGGGTTTAGAAGTCGTGGTTACGTCAAGTGGCTTTACCAAATTACAGAAATATTTTTAGATTTTTCAATAAATTCATTCACTTAAGTTTTTAGATAACAACAAAAAGTTTTTGATCTTTATCAACTTTTTTGGATAAATTAACAATAAGTGTTCTAATGAACTTCCTCTTTAAAATTATAAAGTAACAATTTTACTAGCTTACGTTAGTATTTATTTATTTGGAATAAACATTTATCATACATCATCTATTTCTTAATAATAAAGTAACAAATTTAAAAGTATTATTTTTTCTTCTTTTCTTTTGGAATAAATAACAAAAAAGCTAATATTTATTAACTTTAACGTAAACTTAAAAAAAAAAAAAAAATCTAATGACAATCTAATAACATTAACTATTTTTTTGGGATAAAGTAAAAAAAAAAAAAAAAACTAATATGTAATTAACATAAATTTCTTAATTATGTAAACTCATTTTTCTTGCTGTTCTTATCAAGTTATCAACTTCTTCACAATTTAAAATTATCTAATATAAAAGTGGGGGTATATATACTGTTTGGTATATTTTTCCCTTTTCCTACTGTACTATTTCTTGATGTACTCTTTCATTCTCATACTTACCTTAGCTATGAAACTTGCACGTATGTATTTGCCTTCTTCTTTTGTTTTTTCATAAAATTCCCTTCTTTATTTATTTTTTTCATCAAATTGAATATGTTTTGTGTGCGGGTGGCATTTTGTTTAAGTTATTTTTGTTAACTTTGATCTAATTTATACGCTTATTATGGTCTTTAGAATAATTGTATATCTTCCATGAAAACTAACAAATTAATTTTAACAAAAATCTTATTCACTTTTTGAAAAATCTGTTTTCCAATATGTTTAGATCCCATAGGTAGCCATGAGACCAAGATTTGAGCATCCAAAACTATGATAATGAACATCACTCCACAAAGAATGGAGACAAAAAATTGATTAAATATAAAAAGGGTGATGTCAAAACAATGGATATTTAAGGTGATGTGAAATCTCCATGACTTCGCTGCCTCCCCCTTACTGTCAAAGTTAATTCAATTTTCATGTGAGTATCTTTACTTTAACTCTAATTCCAAATTTTTTTAATGTTTAGAAATTAATATTGTTTTTAATTATTGAATTCAGGGTTTCTTTGTGTCTATATATTTATGTGCGTGTTATTGTGAATTTTTCTTTCAATTTTTTTTTAATCTTATAAATTTGGGTAGTTTTAATTTGTAAATTCAGGATGATTGCTTGGAGTTAAAGTAAAAATATTAGGTCAATTTTAATCATAATTCATGCAATAGTAGGGTGTTAGATGTTGATATTAATTTTATGCTTATTTACATTAATTAACATAAACATCTTAGCATGTTTAGTGTTGATATTAATTTGACACTTTGAGATGCAAGTGCTTCATTATAATTAAATATAAATGTTATTATACCGGTATGTTATAATTATTATTTGTTGCTCCTCACCATATTTCACCTTAATTGGTATTTAAAAAAGTAAAAGTTATCTCTTAGTCCGATCGGGTATAGCATTTCTCTTCAGTCATTAATTAGTGTTTCTCAATAAAATTATTCATGTTATAAGTTTATGACCAAAACCGTGCAAAGCCCGACCCGTTTACTACTAAAAACTTTTAGAAATTTAAAACTTGCCGTAATCTTTAAAATATTTTTACTATTTTATTTGTTATTAAATTTAATTATATTATCAATATATATATATATATATATATATATATATATATATAATTTATATATAATTCTTTTATTAAGTCGTGCATCGCATGGGCATAATACTAGTATATATATATATTTCAAACAAATGAAAAGGATAAATTTTAGAGATATTTTGAACGTGTATTTGAAAGTGATGTACTGCTATAGAGAAAAGTTTGGATAGGAAAAATAAGATAAATTTGAGTGGGAAAGAATGCTAAATTTTAGGAGTTTTCTTAGTTTTTTATATTTATATTTTTATTCATATATATATATATATATATATATTTATACAAGATACTTTAGCCTAATCTAAGTGTATATGTTTGTAAAACTCTCTCTCGAAAACTTAAACCTCGGCATTTACCTCCCACATCCCTCAGTACTTATACTTGTGGAGTGAGTATTGCGACAAGAGTACGCAGTGGTTATTTTAATTTTTTAAATGAGGGTTTTTACTTTTATTCAAATGAAAAATGAATAAAAAAAGCTAAATTTTAGAGAATAAAAAGATGAAAGTAAAGGAAACAAATCCTAAATTTTAGGAGTTTTCTTTTTTAATTCAAAATGAAATTTTTTATTTGACATTTATGACCTTATTTCTAAGAGAAGTTACTTTTTATTAATGAGAGTATTTTTGAACTACATAAAAGTTTAATTCAAAGAGGATAATCCTCTTATAGATAGTATAAATAATCACAATTCCAATTGTTAATAAGGAATAATATGATATCTATTTTTTTTTTTATTAGGATACCTACTAATAATAATAATAATAATAATAATAATAATATATAATTCACATGCTCATAGGTCATAATAGGCAAATTGCGCAACGTGGTGGCTCGTTTGATGATAATGGTATCGGAGTGGTGACTCAGCATGGGCCAATGGTGGGTCTTCTTAAGTGTCGAAGGGTGATTATAAAATATGATGACGATGGCAGCATTGCAACAGAAACCATGCACATGTTGATGTCAAAAAGTTATTATAGTTCACCATATTTGTACAAAAGATTTTATCAAATACAATTTTTAGAATTTCTTTGGATAATTCAAACCTAATATAATCAAAATCTGTTTAATGTTAAATTCTTTTCTAGTTAAATCTGCATGGCTTTCCCTTGGAGTACCAGTATCCGGAGCTAGCTGAAAGAATGGGTCAACTCATGGGTATATTTAAGCGGGTAGACTGGGAGGATCGAATGCCTAGAAACATTCCCTTCATGCGAATTAGAGTTCGCGTGGACCTGTGGCTCCCTGTAATTGTTGGTTTTATGTTGCGTTTGGATGATGGCTCCAAAGTGTGGATTCAGTGTAGGTATGACTTATGAGAGAGTTCACAGATGTGGTCTAATTGGCTATACCAGAAGTCAATGCACCCAATGCATGGATGACATTGAAATGATGCTAGTACGTCAACGCTATCGCATCCAGAACCTCCACCAGGTACAATTCAGCTTTGATGCTTTGGAACCACAATTTACTAATGAGCTTAGAGCTTTTTACAATCGTACAAGGAAATGGAACTCCCAGATAAGATTTGGCAATCTTGAACAACACCAACATGTCCCACACAACCCACATCCAATTCATCCCATTCTCAAGCATCCCCTCATCCTCAATTACCCAGACCTAGATACACCCCAACATAGTACTTTTAACAACTCAAACCTTGATCCAACCCAACATGCAAACATCCAACCTGATACAGATCATTCCATCCTTAACTCTGCCATTCACTCCCTGCACCTGGGTAATCTTTCAATCCCTTCCACCCCCTTTAACACTCCGGTTTCATCCCCTAACCATATGAACACAAGTGCCCCTAACTTCACAGTTAACCCACCACCCCGTGCCAACCCCCTCCATAAAATGATACACCATAATCCTCTTTCTCTACACGCCCTTCATGGAATCCCCCAAAGTCTTCTACCATGAGATAGACTTGGGTTGAAGGGTCAGGTCCTTTCATCACTAATGGGGAAATTAGGGACACACACCCATCATCATCAGAAACGGAAAGTGATTCTCTCATAGCTACTATGTTCAATCTTGACAACCTAAATGTTAAACAACCTGAAGTCATGCTCGAATCAGCTTGGGCTAGAGGTCAAATACCTGAATCCCCTGACTCTTTTATAGAGAATCTAGTTCAAAGGGTAAATAGAGGTCGGTTTAGATTTTAACTTGGGAGCTCCAGCAGTGGGCCTTGGTTAACTCAGACACAAACCACAACTTATGAAGCTAACCATTTGAGGGACAATATGAAACAGCGGGTTGTGGGCCGTGCACATCAGCTAGGTCCCTTTCCCTTTGGGCCTAAAACAGGTGAGCTCTCTGGCCCATCTTCGCTTTCAAGGGTAGATTTGGGTACATGCAGCAACTTAGACTTACCCGCTCTTAGCCCGAGCCCATCCTCCCTGAATTCATCTAAGTTAGACCCAAGCCCTTTACCTCCTTCTCATTGCGATGAATTGTGGGAAGCAATCTCAAAACCCTCAACTCAAAGGGTGGCTTCTAAAAAGAGGTTCAGAAAGGAGATAGGTAGATTGGGTAGAAACATCCGCCAAAGACTTTGTTCGGGGGTTTTTTTTTTCTTTCAAAAGGAGGATATTGGTGGAACTCAGGTGAGCATCAATGGCAATGGAGAACCTGCGAGAAGTAATGTACTGGCCTCTGGAGATAGATTGGAAGTCTCTAGCTCTGAAAATCCAAATGGAGGCAACGGGAAGCTGGCCCCCAACAGCTTCCTCAGCAGCCATGAGGATATTGAATTCGAACTGTACAGGCTTGGGCAAATCCTCTACAGTTTTACAATGTCAAAAAAAGGCCCACGAGTCCAAATTAGATTTAATGTTTCTTATGGAGACTCGGTTACCAAAAGATAGAGGAAAACAAGTTTGGGATAAATGTGGTTTTGTTAAGTGATGGGAACTACCAAGAGAACGGTTGAGTGGTGGTCTTTTGTTGGCTTGGATGCCTATACAAAATCTTTAGATTGTGTATGAATCCAAGCATCTGGTGCTCACTGATTTGCTAGATAATAAAGGTAACCCCTTATCGATCACATTTTTTTATGGACAACTCGATCAATCCAAAAAAGAAGAAGTTTGGAACAAACTTAGGACTTCAAAACTGATGGCTCATCCTAAGTGGCTGTGCATTGGGGATTTTAACCAAATCCTCACCAAGGAAGACAAGCTCTCCTTTAGTTAAGGTACAATCACAGGAGCTGCACTTTTCCAACAACTAATTTCTGTCTTGGAGTTATGCGAGCTGGTGGCGAAGGGATAGAGGTTTACCTAGATGAACAATAGAGAAGAAGAGGATTTTGTGATGGAAAAGCTGGACAGGGCCTTTGCAAGTGTAGACTGGGTTGATACATACCCAAGTTATGCACTCAAAAATCTTCCTATTATTCATTCGGACCATGGGCCTATCATCGTGGATTTTGAGCTCCAGCTTCCTTTTTGCAGCAGACCCTTTAGGTTTGAGCGTATGTGGACTACTCATACAGCTTGTGAGAATGTGGTCCAACAAGCCTGGAGTATTCACACATCTGGTTCTAGAGCATATCAGCTGGAAAACAAACTTTCTAATGTCAGGAAAGATTTCGTACAATGGAATAAGCAAGTTTTTGGCAAAGTGGAGAAGGAGATTCAGCAGAGAACCGTCCAATTACAAGATATTCAAAACTCCATTAGATATGTGGAGGATGCTAGAAAGGAGAGAGTTATCTGTGATGATCTCGAGACCTTGATGTTCAGGGAGGAGGTGATGTGGGTGCAAAAAGCTAGAAGTGACTGGATTATTTTGGGGGATAGAAACACTAAGTATTTCCAGATTGTTGTGAAACAGAGAAGAGCCAGAAGCAGAATTTTGCATCTTAAGAAAACTGATTGGAACAATACTAAAGACCCAGTAGAGATTGAGAATATTTTGGTGAATCACTTCAAGCTATCATATGAGGAATCTACCATTGCTGGCTTTGACTGTATTCTTGAACATCTAAGGTTTTTGCCTATTCCTCAGTTATCTACTTAGCAATGCTCCCTACTCAATAGACCAATCACAAATAAGGAGATTGAAGATACTATATTCCAATTGGGACCTCACAAATCACCTAGACCTGATGGTATCCCTGTCTTTTTCTATTAGGAATATTAGAGCACTATCAAGAATGACATCCTCAACAGTGTTCATGCCTTCTTTCACTCAGGTTCTCTCCTCAAAGCCCTTAACCATACTTATGTTACTCTCATTCCAAAGGTTAACTTCCCTGATGATGTCTCACATTTAAGGCCTACTAGTCTTTGTAATGTCATATAAAAAATCCTTGTCAATAGGCTTAAACCTTTTATGAATAATCTCATCACCCCTTTTCAAAATGCATTCATACAAGGGAGAACCATTACTAGCAATATATTGATAGCTCATGAAATTCTTGATATGTTAAGGAAAAAAAGAGGCAGAAAGAATTGCTTTGGTGCATTACAAATAGATATAAGCAAAGCCTATGATAGAGTGGATTGGAATTTTTTGAAAGCAGTCCTTGTGTCCATGAATTTTAGCCCTAATTGGGTGAATTGGATTACGGAATGTGTTTCCACTATTCAATACACACTACTAGTCAATGGTGGTATCACCTAATCCTTCAAACCCAATAAAGGCCTCAGACAAGGAGACCCCTTGTCCCCTCATCTATTTCTCATGTGTGCTAATATTTTATCTTTAGCACTTCTGAAAGCTGAATACAATAAGGAAATTAAGGGTGTCAAACTAGGAAGAAATGGAATCTCTTTCACTCATCTGTTGATTGCTGATGATTCACTACTGTTCTTCAAAAAGGACAACACATCCGTTGAAAATGTTAAGAATATTATGAATTGGTATTGCTCTCTATTAGGACAATGTATCTTGCCAAGTCTGATTTGTTTTGATCACCTAACATGCCCAAAGATGATTAGGAAACTCTAGCCTCAACCCTACAAGTTAATTTGGTGCAAATTCCTAGGAAATACCTAGGCATTGTTTCAAATTGAGGGGAAAAAGAGTAGCTGATTTTCAATTCTTAGTGGATAAACTCAATTCAAAACTCCAAGCATGGAAAGCTAAATTCTTGTCACAGGCTAGCAGGACCACTCTCATCTCCTTTGTCCTTCAATCCGTGCTCCTATATACTTTTTCCTGTTTTAAAGTTCTTGAAACCACATGTGACAAGTTGGATTCCATTACTAGAGCTTTCTGGTGAGGTCATGACCCAAGAGTGAAAAAACTTCATCTATTGAACTAGGATGAGATTTGCAAACCCAAGAGAGATGGAGGCTTTGGTTTAAAGAAATTTAGCTCGATGAATCAATCTATGAGAATTAATCATAACCCTTAATCTCTCCTAGCCAAAGCTCTCAAAACTAAATACTTCCCCAGATGTTCTATTCATGATTGCTCCCTTAAACCTCACCACTCTTGGTTATGGAGAAGTATCCTTAAATTGGAAAATCCAAAACTTAAAAGAAGGCAAGTGGTGGATTGGCAGGGGTACTGACATACCTTCCACACATCATGCCTAGTTTCCATGCTCAAACCAAAATCTGAATAACCTTGGGTTCCAAACTAGTACTGTGGTTGATCTCATTAATCAAAATTTTGGATCTTGGAAACCAGATTTGGTTCAAGCCCTCTACCCATACCCCTCTTGTAATGAGATTTTGAGTTACCCCATTTCGAGGACAGGACCTATATCAAAAAAACTTCTATGGAAACACTCCACCTTAGGGGATTTCAAATTTCATAAAGCTTATTCCTTGCTTTAGAAAGATTATAACTCAACCTGTTCAAACCAACACAGATATAATTCTATCCCTCATGATGTTTGGACACTCATTTGGAAGGTGAAACAACCTCTAAAAATTGGAAACTTTGTGTGGAAACTTATGCATGACTGCATCCCTACTTTTTTGGCTCTTAAAAACAGAGGAATCCCTATCCAAAGCACATGTCCTTTGTGCAGTTCAAAGGATGAATCCACCTCACACCTCTTTCTTTATTGTCCTTTTGCTTGAGCTATTTGGCATGACACATTGTTGGCTATTCACACTTCTGCACTAAACAATTTAATTGTCCAGGGTTGGGTTAGAAACTTACTGCTCAAACATAGAAAGATGGAGCATGACTCAATGGGTTACCTCCAAGCCATCTTCACCACCCTATGGACTATATGGAACCACAAGAATCTGGTGGTTTATGAAGCAAAGCAGCCTAACCTAATGGAAGTGATTTTAACTGCTCAAAATTTATCTTTGCAGGTACCAGGACACATTTACAAAGGCTATGGCTCAAAAGAAGCAGGTGGTTAAGACTTAAGTTGAATCTAATTCATACAAGTGAAGGATCGTGGCAATTGATCATTAAGATTGCATGATTAAAAGGGAACAAAGCAAAAAGAAGTGCATATACCTATTGTCGACGCCCGGCCTTGAAACGGAGAACGGTCGTCGGGCCTTCGTTCGACCACCCGCTGTGGTGACGCTTTTGCGCGCGCGGGGCCCGTTGGAGGCCCCTCTCAATGATTGTGTAGTTGTTCATACAAAGCTTCGGGTGTTCTCTCTCTCAATGGGGGAGGGTATTTGTCTACCTTTGGAGGTGTGGCAAGAATCTTGGCCAAATTTTAAGGGATTACCAAAGGTAAGTGAAGTCGCCACTAATCATTGGGTTTTTCTAAGGTGTCATTGGTCACCTGTTTTTAGTTGATTTTATTACCAATCCTAGGCTAAGAAAAAAGGCATTTTTCCAAATCTAATGTGGATGGCAAAAAAAATCTTGATTCTTGAGTCCGGAAGTTTGGTTATGTGTGGGGAAGGTGCTAGGCACCCCACAACGCCTGTCCAAGGACAGTCCTTTGTTTTGATAAAACCTTAATTTTCGGAGATTGATAGTAAAGACATGATTTTGGCATTGGCTTTTGGGGCTTTGCATGCACGGGGGCTTTGAGGTTTGGCTTTTGAATGGATGTGGTCCTAATCTATGCTTTCCTAAGGCATTTGAGCAAAGTACCAAATTTCCACGGCGAAAATCTAGCAACATGTCACTTCACTTTTGCGGCAGAAATTAGGCATCGCTTCACCTTAGGTGACATGGACTGTGACATTCACACCGAAATGAGTGAGTAGGTATATATATATATATATATATACACATCATGCACAATGCAAGCACACAGAGCAGGAAAGTAAATGCTTTCATCCTTAGAGCATGGCCCAAAATATAGGTGCAGGAAAGTAAACAGGGGTTGCCATACTCTAGAGATGAGAACGAATGGTACACTACATGATATACCTAATACAACCCATCTAAGAGAGAAAGGAGGGAGGAAGGAAGGGGGTTTAAAAGAGTACATAACCAAATGGGAGAGGCTAGATCCCTAAAACTACTGAACATTGCCGCTTGGCTTATATCGACATGCTTGCATCCTCGCCCCTTTTGCTTGCGCTTGGGAAATCGTGCCTTAGCTCCATGCGTCCTTGCTCCATATGTGTACATGCAAAGGCAAAGACAAGAAACCAGCAAACAAGCAATGGAAGGAAAAAGATGCAAAGAGTATATGAAAGAGGCATAAAGCAGATAAGCATGATAGACATGGCAAGCATAGTAGGTGGCAGGAGACATGACAAGCAATAAGATAAATAGATAAACAAGAAAGCCGACAAGGCAAGAAAGCAAGCAAACAAATAAAAGGTGGTGTTCACGGGGGACAAATGTAGGTTTGGATCAAATGTCCATAATTTCATTGTGTTGAAGTATGGACGACATGCTAGCAAGCAAGACTCATGCATGGACATATAAGCAAGCGTGTAAAGATGCATAGAAAGCGAACGGGTGGCACAAACAAGCATGGCAAGCATATCATCGCGTAGAGCGGAAATGGGGAAAGGTGTGCATGAAGCAACTGGCATCATGGTGATGCATCTCAAGTGGTTACATCCAAACAAGGCCTTATGGGCGTTAGATGTAACCACACAACCACAAACCCGTTAAGGGCATCAAGCGTGGCAAAGCCTAGAACTAGAGAGGTTAACACAAGCATAAAGCATACAAGCAAGCAAGTATAGACATGCAAATAGGAATGATCCAAACCCTTTTGATGTGGGCCTTGGTGTATAAATGATGACAAAGACTATAAGGTCTAGATTGAGTCCTAACCATTAGGCCAAAACACAAGAAAATGCGATAAAAGGAACAAAAGGGCTACAATAGGACATGACATGACAAACAAGGTCTAGGACTAAGCACATAAACATGGCGTGAAGTACGCAAGCACATAGATGATGGCATAAAGCATGTAGAGAACATAGATCCAAGCACATAGGCATGTGAAAACATAGATCAAGACAAGTAGGCATAGAAACATACACATCAACATGTACAAGCCTAGCACATAAACATGGAAGAACATGAATCCAAGCATATAAGCATGTGAAAACAAGTATCTAACCATATAGCATGGAAATACACACATCAACACATAGATCCAAGCAAGGCATAACTAACAACATTATGCAAGCATGTGAGCATGTAACCCTAACATTAACATATAACAAAAAGAGGAACAAACCATAGGAAAACATGGCATAAAGCATAAAGCATGTAGATCAAGACAAATAACATGTAAACAAGCATGGAAGAACATGGATCTAAACTAAGAACATGCTAGGAGCAAGATAAAGTGAGAAACATGCTAAGGAAAGCAATAAATCATGTTATTAAGGCATAAAATAGCAAGATAAATGCTAGAAAAAGATTTAGAAAGTTAGGGGTGTGGATAGTAGCTAAAAAGCTACATCCACACCCCTAAACCCCAAAGCTAAGGTGTAGAACTAGGGAGAAGAAGATTGGGTATAAAAACAATACTTTGTATTTTTGGTGAAGAAGGAAGAATTAAGAGGCTTTGATATGTTTTTTGTGTTTGAGAGAGAGGAAAAATGTGTAAAAATGTCCAGGCAGAGAGTAGGACCCAGAAAAGTCTTTTTTTTTTTTTTTGGGTCTAGAGGGTGACTGGGGCCTTTTACAGCCTCGGCACGCTTTACGAGGCAGCGACCCTTCAAGGGCTGCCACCTTTAAAAGGTCTTGGATTGGATTGATCTTGACAACCCTGGAAATATCTTAAGTTCCCATTTCTGAAAAGGTATGGAACTTGAAAATCCAACGGTCGGACTAAAAGTTATGGCTCTAGGAAGTTAGCAATGCATCGATCGGTGCGTTATCCTGGTTTTCGTGATATCTCAGTCGTTCTAACTCTGATTTTGACCCATGAATAGTCGTTGGACTGAGAAATTGATAATCTTCGCAATGACTTTGATTTCAACCTGTTTTGACGGCTGGATCAAAATTAGGGTTTTTAGGGCCTGCCGAGAGTCAACTCCGGGTCAACTTGGTCAAAGTTGCCAAAAATCTCTGAAAAGCTCAGGTTTGATGTAAAACTATGAAAAGTGTTGTTTTGTGAGGGTTTTGACCTTGTTTGACCTTCGGTCAACCTTAGGTTAACTAGGGGCATTTTGGTCATTTTGGCTGAAAAGACACTTTGGATGCTCTAGTGTTCGAACGAGTTATGCCACATCATTCTAGATGTTCTCGCGGCCCTATGGTGAGAAAATAATATTTTTGGATTTTTTTGGGTCTGGCATGCAAATCGAGGGCAGACAAAATACGTTATCAACAGCTATGAAGCCAGAAGTCTATAAGGAGATGTTATCTTTACAGGTGTTGCTAGTTATGCTGCTAGAACTTCCTCAGGTGCAGAACAAGAAGCTCTGATGGAAGCTATCTTCAAAGCTAAGGACCTTGGATTGCAACAAATTTTGTTTTTAAGTAGTTGTAAGAGATTAGTTCAAGTTTCCAACAAGGAAAGGGAGCCAAAGTGGAAAGAAAAGACCATGATTGCAAATTTATACCACTTACTACAGAAAGGGCTAGTCTTTAAGCTGCTTTTTGTTTCTGGGGTTATTCTTGGTCGTGTTCGCTTTGTTGCTAGGTTGGCCACTAAAATGCCAATTTACTACTGTTGGTCTCATATGGACCAAGTTGTAAATGCTAACTTTGTTTAATGTTTGTTTCTGCAATGGTATCAAAAAAATAAAATAAAATGATGAATTCTAATTAGTTTATTTAAAATAACATAATCACGGCACATTGCGCGTGCTTAAAGGCTCTCCTATTTTTTTGAGTAAAAGTCAATAATTTGCATATATTATAATTTAGAAATATATATATATATATATATATATATATATTTCAAACAAATAAAAATGATAAATTTTAGAGATAAGCGGTAACTGTAATTTCTTTTTTGAACATGAAGGGAAA